>JALMGA010000003.1:34990016-34995016 GCA_023333525.1 Aspidoscelis tigris stejnegeri | reverse complement strand
GGTTAGGGTTAGGGTTAGGGTTGGGTTAGGGTTAGGGTTAGGGTTAGGGTTACTGTTAGGGTTAGGGTTGGGTTAGTGTTAGTGTTAGTGTTAGGATTAGAGTTTTGGTTAGGGTTAGGGTTAGGGATAGGGATAGGGTTAGGGTTTGGTTAGGATTAGGATTAGGATTACGGTTTCGATTAGGTTAACGGTTAGGTTTAGGGTTGGGTTAGGGTTAGGGTTAGGTTAGGGTTAGGGTTAGGGTTAGGGTTAAGGTTTCTGTTAGGGTTAGAGTTAGGGTTTTGGTTAGGTTTAGGGATAGGGATAGGGTTAGTGTTAGGGTTAGGATTGGGTTAGGATTAGGATTAGGGTTAGGGTAACGTTTAGGGTTAGGGTTATGGTTAGGGTAGGAGTAGGGTTAGGGTTAGGGTTAGGGTTTGGGTTAGGTTTAGGATTGGGTTAGGGTTAGGATTAGAGTTTCGGTTAGGGTTAGGGTTGTGTTAGGGTTACGGTAACGGTTAGGGTTAAGGTAGGGTAAGGGTAAGGGTAAGGGTTATGGTTATGGTTATGGTTATGGTTAAGGTAGGGTTAGGGTAGGGTTAGGGTTAGGGTTAGGGTTAGGGTTAGCGTTAGCGTTAGCGTTAGCGTTAGCGTTAGGGTTCGGTTGGGTTAGGATTATGTTTAGGTTTAGGTTTAGGGTTAGGGTTAGGGATAGGGATAGGGTAACGGTTCGGGTTCGGGTTCGGGTTCGGGTTCGGGTTTGGGTTCGGGTTTGGGTTGGGTCAGGGTTAGTGTTAGGGTGCAGGTTAGGTTAGGGTTAGGGTTTCGGTTAGGGTTAGGGTTAGGGTTAGGGTTAGAGTTAGGGTTAGGGTTAGGGTAGGGTTAGGGTTAGGGTTAGGGTTGGGTTAGGATTAGGATTACGGTTTCGGTTAGGGTAACGGTTAGGGTTAGGGTTAGGGTTTTGGTTAGGGTTAGGCATAGGGATAGGGATTGGGTTAGGATTCGGATTTGGATTTGGATTCGGATTAGGTTAGGTTAGGGTTAGGGTTGGGTTTGGGTTAGGGTTAGGGTTAGGGTTAGGGTTAGGGTTAGGGTTAGGGTTAGGGTTAGGGTTAGGGTTAGGGTTAAGGTTGGGTTAGGATTAGGGTTAGGGTTGGGTTAGGGTTAGGGTTAGAGTTGGGTTAGGGTTAGGGTTAGGGTTACGGTTTGTTTTAGTTTTAGGGTTGGGTTAGTGTTAGTGTCAGGATAAGGGAAAGGGTAAGGGTAAGGGAAAGGGTAAGGTTTAGGTTTAGGATTGGGGATAGGGTTGGGTTAGCGTTAGGGTTAGAGTTTTGGTTAGGCTTAGGGTTACGTTTACGTTTACAGTTACAGTTAGGGTTAGGGTTCGGTTAGCGTTAGTGTTAATGTTAGGGTTAAGGTTAGGGTAACGTTTAGGGTAAGGGTTAGGGTTTGGGTTAGGTTAGGGTTAGGTTAGGGTTAGGGTTAGGATTGGGTTAAGGTTAGGGTTAGGGTTAGGTTAGGATTGGGTTAGTGTTAGGATTAGGGTTTCGGTTAGGGTTAGGGTTAGGGATAGAAATAGGGATAGGTATAAAGGTAGGGATAGGGTTAGGGTTAGGGTTAGGGATAGGGTTAGGTATAGGTATAGCGATAGGGTTAGGGTTTGGGATAGGGTTAGGGTTAGGGTAACGTTTATAAATATATAAATAAATAAACGTTTATTTCTAATGCCCTTTCTTCCAAAGGGCCTGACAAAATAGAACATATACAATCAATGAGAATATACACAGACAACAACCTACAAAAATTGTTTACAACAAACAGAAAAAAATACAAAGAATTCAACAAATCAATACAAGTAAAAAATCAATCTCAATAAATAATAATCACATCAAAGAATACAACAAATCAATACAAGTAAAAAAAATGTCAAGAAATAAAGGATCAAAAAACATATCATGAACAATGTCCCCCCACCTGTCTTCCCTCTGTAGCTCCCAGGAGGAAGGCATGGCCACTTGGATGGAAAGGTGGTTAAGTGTCCATTTTTCTTCATACCCACTTCTAAGAAGTGAGTACATGTGAGGAGAAGGCTGAGTTGGGAATGTGTGTCTCTTCCTACTTTTTATCCCTTCAGAGGGGATGTAGCACAGTTGGAACAAGTGCAGGGCAGCAGGACGCCGAGTTGGGAGCCCCGTCTTCCCACTTTTATCTCCCCGGAGGAGGCGTAGCACAGTTGGAACAAGTGCAGGGCAGCAGGACGCCGAGTTGGGAGCCCCGTCTTCCCACCTTTATCTCCTCGGAGGAGGCATAGCACAGTTGGAACAAGTGCAGGGCAGCAGAACGCCGAGTTGGGAGCCCCGTCTTCCCACTTTTATCTCCCCGGAAGAGGCGTAGCACAGTTGGAACAAGTGCAGGGCAGCAGGACGCCGAGTTGGGAGCCCCGTCTTCCCACTTTTATCTCCCCGGAGGAGGCGTAGCACAGTTGGAACAAGTGCAGGGCAGCAGGACGCCGAGGTGGAAGCCCCGTCTTCCCACCTTTATCTCCCCGGAGGAGGCGTAGCACAGTTTAGGTTTGGGTTAGGGTTAGGATTAGGAATAGGTTTAGGATTAGGGTTAGGGTTAGGGTTAGGGTTAGGGTTAGGGTTAGGGTTAGGGTTAGGGTTAGGGTTAGGGTTAGGGTTAGGGTTAGGGTAACGGTTAGGGCTAGGGTTAGGGTTGGTTTAGGGTTAGGGTTAGGGTTGGGTTAGTGTTAGGATTAGGGTTTCGGTTAGGGATAGGGATAGGGATAGGGATAGGGATAGGGATAGGGATAGGGATAGGGATAGGGATAGGGTAAGGGTTAGGGTTAGGGTTGGGTTAGGATTAGGATTAGGATTAGGATTAGGGTTTCGGTTAGGGTAACGTTTAGGGTTAGGGTTGGGTGAGGGTTAGGGTTAGGTTAGGGTTAGGGTTAGGGTTAGGGTTAGGGTTAGGGTTAAGGTTTCCGTTAGGGTTAGAGTTAGGGTTTCGGTTAGGTTTAGGGATAGGGTTAGTGTTAGGGTTAGGATTGGGTTAGGATTAGGGTTAGGGTAACGGTTAGGGTTAGGGTTAGGGTTTTGGTTAGGGTTAGGGATAGGGATAGCGATAGGGATAGGGATAGGGATAGGGTTGGGTTAGGATTCGGATTCGGATTTGGATTAGGTTAACACTTAGGGTTAGGGTAAGGGTTAGGGTTACGGCTGGGTCTGGGTTAGGGTTAGGGTTGGGTTAGGATTAGGGTTAGGGTTAGGGTTGGATTAGGGTTAGGGTTAGGGTTCGGTTAGGGTTATGGTTAAGGTTAGGATTAGGATTAGGGCTAGGGTTACGGTTAGTTTTAGTTTTAGGGTTGGGTTAGTGTTAGTGTTAGGATAAGGGAAAGGGTAAGGGTAAGGTTTAGGTTTAGGATTGGGGATAGGGTTGCGTTAGTGTTAGGGTCAGAGTTTTGGTTAGGCTTAGGGTTACGGTTATGGTTACAGTTAGGGTTGGGGTTCGGTTAGTGTTAGGGTAACGTTTAGGGTAAGGGTTAGGGTTTGGGTTAGGGTAGGGTTAGGTTAGGGTTAGGGTTAGGGTTAGGTTTAGGGTTAGGATTGGGTTAAGGTTAGGGTTAGGGTTAGGGTTAGGGTTAGGGTTAGGGTTAGGGTTAGGGTTAGGGTTAGGGTTAAGGTTTCCGTTAGGGTTAGAGTTAGGGTTTCGGTTAGGTTTAGGGATAGGGATAGGGTTAGTGTTAGGGTTAGGATTGGGTTAGGATTAGGGTTAGAGTAACGGTTAGGGTTAGGGTTAGGGTAGGGGTAGGGTTAGGTTTAGGTTTAGGATTGGGTTAGGGTTAGGATTAGGATTAGGGTTACAGTTAGGATTAGAGTTTCGGTTAGGATTAGGGTTGGGTTAGGGTTACGGTAACGGTTAGGGTTAAGGTAGGGTAAGGGTAAGGGTAAGGGTAAGGGTTATGGTTATGGTTAAGGTAGGGTTAGGGTAGGGTTAGGGTTAGGGTTAGGGTTAGGCTTAGGGTTAAGGTTAAGGTTAGGATTGGGTTAGGGTTAGGGTTAGCGTTAGGGTTATGGTTGGGTTAGGATTAGGATTAGGATTAGGATTAGGATTAGGATTAGGATTAGGATTAGGGTTAGGGTTAGGGTTAGGGTTAGGGTAACGGTTCGGGTTCCGGTTCGGGTTTGGGTTGGGTTAGTGTTAGTGTTAGGGTTAGGTTAGGGTTAGGGTTTCTGTTAGGGTTAGGGTTAGGGTTAGGGTTAGGGTTAGGGTTAGGGTAGGGTTAGGCTTAGGCTTAGGCTTAGGCTTAGGCTTAGGCTTAGGGTTAGGGTTAGGGTTAGGGTTAGGGTTAGGGTTAGGGTTAGGGTTAGGGTTAGGGTTAGGGTTAGGGTTAGGGTTAGGATTGGGTTAGGGTTAGGGTTAGGGTTAGGGTTAGGATAAGGGTTAGGGTTAGGATTAGGATTTTGGTTAGGGTTCGGGTTAGGGCTAGGCTTAGGGATAGGGATAGGGTTAGGGATAGGGATAGGGATAGGAATAGGGATAGGGATAGGGTTAGGGTTAGGGTTAGGGTTAGGGTTAGGGTTAGGGTTAGGGTTAGGGTTAGGGTTAGGGTTAGGGTTAGGGTTAGGGTTGTGTTAGGGTTAGAGTTAGAGTTAGGTTAGGGTTAGGGTTAGGGTTAGGGTTAGGGTTAGGGTTAGGGTCAGGGTTAGGCTTAGGCTTAGGCTTAGGCTTAGGGTGAGGGTGAGGGTGAGGGTGAGGGTGAGGGTTAGGGTGAGGGTTAAGGTTTCGGTTAGGGTTAGGGTTAGGGTAACGGTTAGGGTTAGGGTTAGGGTTAGGTTTGGGTTACGGTTAGGGTTAGGGTTAGGGTTAGGGTTAGGGTAGGGTTAGGCTTAGGCTTAGGCTTAGGGTTAGGGTTAGGCTTAAGCTTAGGGTTAGGCTCAGGTTCAGGTTTAGGTTTAGGGTTAGGGTTAGGATTGGATTAGGGTTAGGGTTAGGATAAGGGTTAGGGTTAGGGTTAGGGT
>JALMGA010000003.1:34967516-34987516 GCA_023333525.1 Aspidoscelis tigris stejnegeri | reverse complement strand
GATAGGGTTAGGGTTAGCGTTAGCATTAGCGTTAGGGTTAGGGTTAGGGTAATGGTTGGATTAGTTTTACGATTAGGGTTAGGGTTAGGGTTAGGGTTAGGGTTAGGGTTAGGGTTAGGGTTAGGGTTAGGGTAACGGTTCGGGTTCGGGTTCGGGTTTGGGTTCTGGTTCTGGTTCGGGTTGGGTTAGTGTTAGGGTTAGTGTTAGTGTTAGGGTTCGGGTTAGGTTAGGGTTAGGGTTAGGGTTTCAGTTTCGGTTAGGGTTAGGGTTGGATTAGGGTTAGAGTTAGGGTTAGATTTGGCTTAGGTTAGGGTTAGGATTAGGGTTTCGGTTAGGTTTAGGGTTAGGGATAGGGTTAGGGTTGGGTTAGGGTTACGGTAACGGTTAGGGTTACGGTAGGTTAAGGGTAAGGGTAAGGGTAAGGGTAAGTGTTAGGGTTAGGGTTAGGGTTAGGGTAGGGGTAGGGTAGGGTTAGGGTTAGTGTTAGGGTTAGGGTTAGGGTTAGGGTTAGGTTTAGGGTTAGGATTGGGTTATGGTTATGGTTATGGTTAGGATTAGGATTAGGATTTCGGTTAGGGTTAGTGTTAGGGCTAGGCTTAGGGATAGGGATAGGGATAGGGATAGGGTTAGGCTTAGGGTTTGGGTTAGGGTTGGGTTAGGATTGGGATTAGGATTAGGATTAGGATTAGGATTAGGAGTAGGATTAGGATTAGGATTAGGATTAGGATTAGGGTTAGGGTTAGGGTAACGGTTAGGGTAACGGTTAGGGTTAGGGTTAGAGTTAGAGTTAGGGTTGGGTTAGGGTTAGGGTTAGAGTTGGAGTTAGGTTAGGGTTAGGGTTAGGGTTAGGGTTAAGATTAAGGTTTCGGTTAGGGTTAGGGTAACGGTTAGGGTTAGGGTTGGGTTACGGTTCGTGTTCGTGTTCGTGTTCGGGTTGGGTTAGGGTTAGGGTTACAGTTAGGTTTAGGTTTAGGGATGGGTTAGTGTTAGTGTTAGTGTTAGGGTACGAGCAAGGGTAAGGGTTAGGGTTAGGGTTTTGGTTTTTGTTAGTTTTAGGGTTAGGGTAAGTGTACGGGTTTCAGGTTAAGTTTCGGGTCAGGGTTTGGGTGAGGGTGAGGTTGGGGGTTACCAGAACATGAGGAACTGCAGTAAAGGGTCGTGGCCTTAGAAACGTTGAGAACCACAGGCCGAAAGGAGATGAATGGTAGTAAATTTATCAGAGTGGCTTGCTTCTCAGCCCACATAATCATAACTAATATTGCCCACATTTAAATCTGCCATGATGGACAATGAGGGCTTATACACAACTTTTTTTTTTACTTTAAAAGCACGTGGTAAGATAAAAGAAGGTGTGGGTGTGGGCTTTTTGTTGAAATGCATGCATGTAGCTATAACTCGGATGGAAGCACAGAGGGTTTTTGTTTTGCTGTAGCTTTATTGATCGGGAATTTTAGGGATTCCAATCCATGGCAGGTGGTGAAGTGGAAGACAGGAGTTAGGGTTAGGGTTAGGGTTGGGTTAGGTTCAGAGTTAGGGTTAGGGTTAGGGTTAGGGTTTTGTTTAGGGTTAGGGTTAGGGTTAGGGTTAGGCATAGGGATAGGGATAGGGATAGGGATAGGGTTAGAGTTAGGGTTAATGTTGGGTTAGAATTAGGATTTGGTTCAGGGTAACGATTAGGGTTAGGGTTCGGTTAGGATTAGGGTTAAGGTTCAGAGTTATGGTTAGGGTTAAGGTTTTGGTTAGGGTTAGGGTTGGGTTGTGGTTATGGTTAGGTTCAGAGTTAGGGAAGGGTTTTGGTTAGGGTTAGGGTTGGGTTAGGGTTAGGGATAGGTTCAGAGTTTGGGTTAGGGTTAGGGTAACGGTGAGGGTTAGGGATAGGGATAGGAACAGGGATAGGGATAGGGATAGGGATAGGGATAGGGATAGGGATAGGGATAGGGATAGGGATAGGGATAGGGATAGGGATAGGTTTAGGGTTAGGGATAGGGCTAGGGATAGGGATAGGGATAGGGTTAAGTTTAATGTTTAGGGTTGGGTTAGGATTAGGATTAGGATTAAGATTAGGGTTAGGGTTAGGGTTAGGGTAACGGTTAGGGTTAGTGTAAGGGTTAGGGTTGGTTTAGGGTTAGGGTTAGGGTTGGGTTAGTCTTAGTGTTAGGATTAGGGTTTCGGTTATGGTTAGGGTTAGGATTAGGGTTAGGGATAGGTATAGGTATAGGGATAGGGATAGGGTTAGGGTTAGGGTTAGGGTTAGGGTTGGTTTAGTATTACAATTAGGGTTTCGGTTAGGGTAACGGTTAGGGTTAGGTTAGGGTTAGGGTTAGGGTTAAGGTTTCCGTTAGGGTTAGAGTTAGGGTTTCGGTTAGGTTTAGGGATAGGGTTAGTGTTAGGGTTAGGATTGGGTTAGGATTAGGGTTAGGGTTAGGGTGGGGTTAGGGTTAGGGTTAGGGTTAGGTTTAGGATTGGGTTAGGGTTAGGATTAGGGTTACAGTTAGGATTAGAGTTTCGGTTATGGTTATGGTTATGGTTAGGGATAGGGATTGGGATAGGGATAGGGATAGGGATAGGGATAGGGATAGGGATAGGGATAGGGATAGGGATAGGGATAGGGATAGTGTTAGGGTTAGCGTTAGCGTTAGCGTTACGGTTAGTGTAATGGTTGGATTAGTTTTAAGATTAGGGTTAGGGTTAGGGTTAGGGTTAGGGTTAGGGTAACGGTTCGGGTTCGGGTTCGGGTTCGGGTTCGGGTTCGGGTTAGTGTTAGGGTTCGGGTTAGGTTAGGGTTAGGGTTTCGGTTAGGATTAGGGTTGGGTTAGGGTTAGGGTTAGATTTGGGTTAGGTTAGGGTTAGGATTAGGTTAGGGTTAGGGTTTCGGTTAGGGTTAGGGTTAGGGTTAGGGTTAGGGTTTCGTTCAGGTTTTGGGTTAGGGATAGGGTTAGGGTTGGGTTAGGGTTACGGTAACGGTTAGGGTTACGGTAGGTTAAGGGTAAGGGTAAGTGTTAGGGTTAGGGTTAGGGTTAGGGTAGGGTTAGGGTAGGGTTAGGGTTAGGGTTAGGGTTAGGGTTAGGGTTAGGATTGGGTTAGGGTTATGGTTACGGTTAGGACTAGGATTAGGGTTAGGGTTAGGATTAGGATTAGGATTAGGATTAGGATTAGGATTAGGATTTCGGTTAGTGTTAGTGTTAGGGCTAGGCTTAGGGATAGGGATAGGTATAGGGATAGGGTTAGGGTTAGGGTTAGGGTTTGGGTTAGGGTTGGGTTAGGATTAGGATTAGGATTAGGGTTAGGGTTAGGGTAACGGTTAGGGTTAGGGTTAGGGTTAGAGTTAGGGTTGGGTTAGGGTTAGGGTTAGAGTTGGAGTTAGGTTAGGGTTAGGGTTAGGGTTAGGGTTAGGGTTAGGGTTAGGGTTAGGGTTAGGGTTAGGGTTAGGGTTAGGGTTAGGGTTAGGGTTAGGGTTAAGGTTTCGGTTAAGGTTAGGGTAACGGTTAGGGTTAGGGTTGGGTTACGGTTCGTGTTCGTGTTCGTGTTCGGGTTGGGTTAGGGTTAGGGTTACAGTTAGGTTTAGGTTTAGGGATGGGTTAGTGTTAGTGTTAGTGTTAGGGTATGAGCAAGGGTAAGGGTTAGGGTTAGGGTTTTGGTTTTGGTTAGTTTTAGGGTTAGGGTAAGTGTAAGGGTTTCGGGTTAAGTTTCGGGTCAGGGTTTGGGTGAGGGTGAGGTTGGGGGTCACCAGAACATGAGGAACTGCAGTAAAGGGTCGTGGCCTTAGGAACGTTGAGAACCACAGGCCGAAAGGAGATGAATGGTAGCAAATTTATCAGAGTGGCTTGCTTCTCAGCCCACATAATCATAACTAATATTGCCCACATTTAAAACTGCCATGATGGACAATGAGGGCTTTTACACAACTTTTTTTATTTTTTACTTTAAAAGCACGTGGTAAGATAAAAGAAGTTTTGGGTGTGGGCTTTTTGTTGAAATGCATTCATGTAGCTTAAACTCGGATGGAAGCAAAGAGGGTTTTTGTTTTGCTGTAGCTTTATTGATCGGGAATTTTAGGGATTCCAATCCATGGCAGGTGGTGAAGTGGAAGACAGGAGTTAGGGTTAGGGTTAGGGTTGGGTTAGGTTCAGGGTTAGGGTTAGGGTTAGGGTTAGGGTTTTGTTTAGGGTTAGGGTTAGGGTTAGGGATAGGGTTAGGGTTAGGGATAGGGATAGGGATAGGGTTAGAGTTAGGTTTAATGTTGGGTTAGAATTAGGATTTGGGTCAGGGTAACGATTAGGGTTAGGGTTCGGTTAGGATTAGGGTTAAGGTTCAGAGTTAGGGTTAGGGTTAAGGTTTTGGTTAGGGTTAGGGTTGGGTTGTGGTTATGGTTAGGTTCAGAGTTAGGGAAAGGGTTTTGGTTAGGGTTAGGGTTGGGTTAGGGTTAGGGATAGGTTCGGAGTTTGGGTTAGGTTTAGGGTTAGGGTAACGGTGAGGGTTAGGGTTAGGGTTAGGGATAGGAACAGGGATAGGGATAGGGATAGGGATAGGGATAGGGTTAGGTATAGGTATAGGTATAGGTATAGGTATAGGTATAGGTATAGGTATAGGTATAGGTATAGGTTTAGGGTTAGGGATAGGGATAGGGATAGGGATAGGGTTAAGGTTAATGTTTATGGTTGGGTTAGGATTAGGATTAAGATTAGGGTTAGGGTTAGGGTTAGGGTTAGGGTAACGGTTAGGGTTAGGGTTAGTGTAAGGGTTAGGGTTGGGTTAGGGTTAGGGTTAGGGTTGGGTTAGTGTTAGTGTTAGGATTAGGGTTTCGGTTAGGGTTAGGGTTAGGATTAGGGTTAGGGATAGGTATAGGTATAGGGATAGGGATAGGGTTAGGGTTAGGGTTAGGGTTAGGGTTGGGTTAGGATTACAATTAGGGTTTCGGTTAGGGTAACGGTTAGGGTTAGGTTAGGGTTAGGGTTAGGGTTAAGGTTTCCGTTAGGGTTAGAGTTAGGGTTTCGGTTAGGTTTAGGGATAGGGTTAGTGTTAGGGTTAGGATTGGGTTAGGATTAGGGTTAGGGTTAGGGTGGGGTTAGGGTTAGGGTTAGGGTTACAGTTAGGATTAGAGTTTCGGTTATGGTTAGGGATAGGGATTGGGATTGGGATAGGGATAGGGATAGGGATAGGGATAGGGATAGGGATAGGGATAGGGATAGGGATAGTGTTAGGGTTAGCGTTAGCATTAGCGTTAGGGTTAGGGTAATGGTTGGATTAGTTTTAAGATTAGGGTTAGGGTTAGGGTTAGGGTTAGGGTTAGGGTTAGGGTTAGGGTTAGGGTTAGGGTAACGGTTCGGGTTCGGGTTCGGGTTCGGGTTCGGGTTCGGGTTCGGGTTAGTGTTAGTGTTAGGGTTCGGATTAGGTTAGGGTTAGGGTTTCGGTTTCGGTTTCGGTTAGGGTTAGGGTTGGGTTAGGGTTAGGGTTAGGGTTAGGGTTAGGGTTAGGGTTAGATTTGGGTTAGGTTAGGGTTAGGATTAGGTTAGGGTTAGGGTTTCGGTTAGGGTTAGGGTTAGGGTTAGGGTTTCGTTCAGGTTTTGGGTTAGGGATAGGGTTAGGGTTGGGTTAGGGTTACGGTAACGGTTAGGGTTACGGTAGGTTAAGGGTAAGGGTAAGTGTTAGGGTTAGGGTTAGGGTTAGGGTAGGGTTAGGGTAGGGTTAGGGTTAGGGTTAGGATTGGGTTAGGGTTATGGTTATGGTTATGGTTAGGACTAGGATTAGGGTTAGGGTTAGGATTAGGATTAGGATTAGGATTAGGATTAGGATTAGGATTAGGATTTCGGTTAGTGTTAGTGTTAGTGTTAGGGCTAGGCTTAGGGATAGGGATAGGGATAGGGATAGGGATAGGGATAGGGTTAGTGTTAGGGTTTGGGTTAGGGTTGGGTTAGGATTAGTATTAGGATTAGGGTTAGGGTTAGGGTAACGGTTAGGGTTAGGGTTAGAGTTAGGGTTGGGTTAGGGTTAGGGTTAGAGTTAGAGTTGGAGTTAGGTTAGGGTTAGGGTTAGGGTTAGGGTTAGGGTTAGGGTTAAGGTTTCGGTTAAGGTTAGGGTAACGGTTAGGGTTAGGGTTGGGTTACGGTTCGTGTTCGTGTTCGTGTTCGTGTTCGGGTTGGGTTAGGGTTAGGGTTAGGGTTACAGTTAGGTTTAGGTTTAGGGATGGGTTAGTGTTAGTGTTAGTGTTAGGGTATGAGCAAGGGTAAGGGTTAGGGTTAGGGTTTTGGTTTTGGTTAGTTTTAGGGTTAGGGTAAGTGTAAGGGTTTCGGGTTAAGTTTCGGGTCAGGGTTTGGGTGAGGGTGAGGTTGGGGGTCACCAGAACATGAGGAACTGCAGTAAAGGATCGTGGCCTTAGGAATGTTGAGAACCACAGGCCGAAAGGAGATGAATGGTAGCAAATTTATCAGAGTGGCTTGCTTCTCAGCCCACATAATCATAACTAATATTGCCCACATTTAAAACTGCCATGATGGACAATGAGGGCTTTTACACAACTTTTTTTATTTTTTACTTTAAAAGCACGTGGTAAGATAAAAGAAGTTGTGGGTGTGGGCTTTTTGTTGAAATGCATTCATGTAGCTTTAACTCGGATGGAAGCAAAGAGGGTTTTTGTTTTGCTGTAGCTTTATTGATCGGGAATTTTAGGGATTCCAATCCATGGCAGGTGGTGAAGTGGAAGACAGGAGTTAGGGTTAGGGTCAGGGTTAGGTCCAGTGTTGGGGTTAGGGTTAGGGTTACGATTTTTGTTAGGGTTAGGGATAGAGTTAGGGTTAGGGTTTGGATTGGGTTAGGGTTAGGGTTGCGTTAGGATTAGGATTAGGTTAACCGTTAGGGTTAGGGTTAGGGTAAGTGTTAGGGTAAGGGTTAGGGTTAGGTTTAGGTTTAAGTTCAGGGTTTGGGTTAGAGTTGGGTTAGGGTTAGGGTTGGGTTAGGGTTAGGGTTAGGGTTAGAATTAGGAATAGGTTTAGGGTTACGGTTAGGTTTAGGGTTGGGTTAGTGTTAGGGTAAGGGTAAGGGTAAGGTTTAGGGTTAGGATTAGGGATAGGGTTGGGTTAGTGTTAGTGTTAGTGTTAGTGTTAGGGTTAGGGTTAGAATTTTGGTTAGGGTTAGGGTTACACTTACGGTTACGGTTATAGTTACAGTTAGCGTTAGGGTTGTGTTAGGATTAGGATTAGGTTAACGGTTAGGGTTAGGGTAAGGGTTAGGGTAAGGTTTAGGTTTAGGTTTAGGTTTAGGTTTAGGTTTAGGTGTAGGTGTAGGTGTAGGTTTAGGTTTAGGTTTAGGTTTAGGTTTAGGTTTAGGTTTAGGGTTAGGGATAGGGATAGGGTTAGGGTTGGGTTAGGGTTAGGGTTAGGGTTGGGTTAGTGTTAGTGTTAGGGTAAGGGTAAGGTTTAGGGTTAGGATTAGGGATAGGGTTGGGTTAGTGTTAGTGTTAGTGTTAGTGTTTGGTTTAGTGTTAGTGTTAGAGTTTTGGTTAGGGTTAGGGTTACAGTTACGGTTACGGTTATAGTTACAGTTAGCGTTAGGGTTGTGTTAGGGTTAGTTTTTGGGTTAGGGTAACGTTTAGGGTAAGGTTTAGGTTTAGGTTTAGGGTTGGGGTTTGGTTAGGGTTAGGTTCAGTGTCAGGTTTAGGGTCCTGGTTAGGTTTAGGGTTATGGTTGGGTTAGGGTTATGGTTGGGTTAGGGTAGGATTGTGTTAGGTTTAGAGTTAATGTTAGGGTTAAGTTTAGGTTCAGTTTTAGGGTTGGGTTAGTGTTAGTGTAAGTATTAGGGTAAGGGTAAGGGTTACGGTTAGGGTTGGGTTAGTGTTAGGGTTAGTTTTAGAGTTTTTGTTAGGGTTAGGGTTACTGTTACAGTTAGGGTTAGGTTTGGGTTAGGGTTAGGGTTAGTGTAGCGCTTAGGGTTAGGGTTAGGGTAAGTGTAAGTGTAAGGGTAAGGGTAAGGGTAAGGGTAAGGGTAAGGGTAAGGGTAAGGGTAAGGGTAAGGGTAAGGGTAAGGGTAAGGGTAAGGGTAAGGGTTAGGGTTAGGTTCAGTGTTATGGTTATGGTTAGGGTTAGAGTTACGGTTAGCTTTAGGTTTAGGGTTGGGTTAGGGTTAGGGTTAAAATAAGGGTAAAAGTTAGGGTTGGGTTAGGGTTAGGGTTAGGGTTTTGGTTACGGTTATGGTTACGGTTACAGTTAGGGTTGGGTTAGGGTAAGGGTTTAGGGTAACGGTTAGGGTTAGGGTTAGGTTTAGGTTCAGTGTTAGTGTTATGTTTATTTTTATATTTATGTTTAGGGTTGGGTTAGGGTTAGGTTAGGGTTGGGTTAGGGTTAGGGTTAGGGTTTCGTTTAGGGTTAGTGTTAGTGTTGGATTAAGGTTAGGGTTAGGGTTAGGCTTTCATTAGGATTAGCGCTAGGATAATGGTTAAGGTTAGAGTTAGGGTTAGGATTAGGGTTGGGTTAGGCTTAGGCTTAGGGTTGTGTTAGGCTTAGGCTTAGTGTTAGTGTTAGGGTAAGTGTTAGTGTTAGGGTTGGGTGACGGTTAGTGTTAGGGTTTCAGTTAGGCTTAGTGTTAAGGTTACGGTTAGGGTTAGGGTTGGGTTACGATTAGGGTTAGGGTTAGGGTTAGGGTTAGGGTTAGGGTTACGATTAGGGTTATAGTTGACTCTTTGTGTTTCGGTTAGGCTTCGGCTTAGGCTTTCATTTACGGTTAGGGTTAGGGTTAGGGTTAGGGTTAGGGTTAGTGTTTCGGTTAGGGTTAGGGTTAGGGTTAGGGTTAGGGTTTCGGTCAGGTCTAGGGTTAGGGATAGGGTTAGAGTTGGGTTATGGTTACGGTAACGGTTAGGGTTACGGTAGGTTAAGGGTAAGGGTAAGTGTTAGGGTTAGGGTTAGGGTTAGGGTTAGGGTAGGGTTAGGTTAGGGTTAGGGTTAGGGTTAGGGTTAGGGTTAGGGTTAGGATTGGGTTAGAGTTATGGTTATGGTTAGGACTAGGATTAGGGTTAGGGTTAGGATTAGGATTAGGATTTCGGTTAGTGTTAGTGTTAGGGCTAGGCTTAGGGATAGGGATAGGGATAGGGATAGGGATAGGGATAGGGTTAGGGTTAGGGTTTGGGTTAGGGTTGGGTTAGGATTAGGATTAGGATTAGGGTTAGGGTTAGGGTTAGGGTTAGGGTTAGGGTTAGGGTTAGGGTAACGGTTAGGGTTAGGGTTAGAGTTAGGGTTGGGTTAGGGTTAGGGTTAGAGTTGGATTTAGGTTAGGGTTAGGGTTAGGGTTAGGGTTAGGGTTAGGGTTAGGGTTAAGGTTTCGGTTAAGGTTAGGGTAACGGTTAGGGTTAGGGTTGGGTTACGGTTCGTGTTCGTGTTCGGGTTCGGGTTGGGTTAGGGTTAGGGTTACAGTTAGGTTTAGGTTTAGGGATGGGTTAGTGTTAGTGTTAGTGTTAGGGTATGAGCAAGGGTAAGGGTTAGGGTTAGGGTTTTGGTTTTGGTTAGTTTTAGGGTTAGGGTAAGTGTAAGGGTTTCGGGTTAAGTTTCGGGTCAGGGTTTGGGTGAGGGTGAGGTTGGGGGTCACCAGAACATGAGGAACTGCAGTAAAGGGTCGTGGCCTTAGGAACGTTGAGAACCACAGGCCGAAAGGAGATGAATGGTAGCAAATTTATCAGAGTGGCTTGCTTCTCAGCCCACATAATCATAACTAATATTGCCCACATTTAAAACTGCCATGATGGACAATGAGGGCTTTTACACAACTTTTTTTATTTTTTACTTTAAAAGCACGTGGTAAGATAAAAGAAGTTGTGGGTGTGGGCTTTTTGTTGAAATGCATTCATGTAGCTTTAACTCGGATGGAAGCAAAGAGGGTTTTTGTTTTGCTGTAGCTTTATTGATCGGGAATTTTAGGGATTCCAATCCATGGCAGGTGGTGAAGTGGAAGACAGGAGTTAGGGTTAGGGTTAGGGTTGGGTTAGGTTCAGGGTTAGGGTTAGGGTTAGGGTTAGGGTTTTGTTTAGGGTTAGGGTTAGGGTTAGGGTTAGGGTTAGGGATAGGGTTAGGGTTAGGGATAGGGATAGGGATAGGGATAGGGTTAGAGTTAGGGTTAATGTTGGGTTAGAATTAGGATTTGGGTCAGGGTAACGATTAGGGTTAGGGTTCGGTTAGGATTAGGGTTAAGGTTCAGAGTTAGGGTTAGGGTTAAGGTTTTGGTTAGGGTTAGGGTTGGGTGGTGGTTATGGTTAGGTTCAGAGTTAGGGAAAGGGTTTTGGTTAGGGTTAGGGTTGGGTTAGGGTTAGGGATAGGTTCAGAGTTTGGGTTAGGTTTAGGGTTAGGGTAACGGTGAGGGTTAGGGTTAGGGTTAGGGATAGGAACAGGGATAGGGATAGGGATAGGGATAGGGATAGGGATAGGGATAGGGTTAGGGATAGGGATAGGGTTAGGTATAGGTACAGGTATAGGTATAGGTATAGGTATAGGTATAGGGTTAGGGATAGGGATAGGGATAGGGTTAAGGTTAATGTTTAGGGTTGGGTTAGGATTAGGATTAGGATTAGGATTAAGATTAGGGTTAGGGTTAGGGTTAGGGTTAGGGTAACGGTTAGGGTTAGTGTAAGGGTTAGGTTTGGGTTAGGGTTAGGGTTAGGGTTGGGTTAGTGTTAGTGTTAGGATTAGGGTTTCGGTTAGGGTTAGGGTTAGGATTAGGGTTAGGGTTAGGGTTAGGGATAGGTATAGGTATAGGGATAGGGATAGGGTTAGGGTTAGGGTTAGGGTTAGGGTTGGGTTAGGATTACAATTAGGGTTTCGGTTAGGGTAACGGTTAGGGTTAGATTAGGGTTAGGGTTAGGGTTAAGGTTTCCGTTAGGGTTAGAGTTAGGGTTTCAGTTAGGTTTAGGGATAGGGTTAGTGTTAGGGTTAGGATTGGGTTAGGATTAGGGTTAGGGTTAGGGTGGGGTTAGGGTTAGGGTTAGGGTTAGGGTTACAGTTAGGATTAGAGTTTCGGTTATGGTTAGGGATAGGGATTGGGATTGGGATAGGGATAGGGATAGGGATAGGGATAGGGATAGGGATAGGGATAGGGATAGGGATAGGGATAGTGTTAGGGTTAGCGTTAGCATTAGCGTTAGGGTTAGGGTAATGGTTGGATTAGTTTTAAGATTAGGGTTAGGGTTAGGGTTAGGGTTAGGGTTAGGGTTAGGGTTAGGGTTAGGGTTAGGGTTAGGGTTAGGGTTAGGGTTAGGGTTAGGGTAACGGTTCGGGTTCGGGTTCGGGTTCGGGTTCGGGTTCGGGTTAGTGTTATGGTTCGGATTAGGTTAGGGTTAGGGTTTCGGTTTCGGTTTCGGTTAGGGTTAGGGTTGGGTTAGGGTTAGGGTTAGGGTTAGATTTGGGTTAGGTTAGGGTTAGGATTAGGTTAGGGTTAGGGTTTTGGTTAGGGTTAGGGTTAGGGTTTCGTTCAGGTTTTGGGTTAGGGATAGGGTTAGGGTTGGGTTAGGGTTACGGTAACGGTTAGGGTTACGGTAGGTTAAGGGTAAGGGTAAGAGTTAGGGTTAGGGTTAGGGTTAGGGTTAGGGTTAGGGTAGGGTTAGGGTAGGGTTAGGGTTACGGTTAGGGTTAGGGTTAGGATTGGGTTATGGTTATGGTTAGGGTTAGGGTTAGGACTAGGATTAGGGTTAGGGTTAGGATTAGGATTAGGATTAGGATTAGGATTAGGATTAGGATTAGGATTAGGATTAGGATTTCGGTTAGTGTTAGTGTTAGGGCTAGGCTTAGGGATAGGGATAGGGATAGGGATAGGGTTAGGGTTAGGGTTTGTGTTAGGGTTGGGTTAGGATTAGTATTAGGATTAGGGTTAGGGTTAGGTTAACGGTTAGGGTTAGGGTTAGAGTTAGGGTTGGGTTAGGGTTAGGGTTACAGTTGGAGTTAGGTTAGGGTTAGGTTTAGGGTTAGGGTTAGGGTTAGGGTTAGGGTTAAGGTTTCGGTTAAGGTTAGGGTAACGGTTAGGGTTAGGGTTGGGTTACGGTTCGGGTTCGGGTTCGTGTTCGGGTTGGGTTAGGGTTAGGGTTACAGTTAGGTTTAGGTTTAGGGATGGGTTAGTGTTAGTGTTAGTGTTAGGGTATGAGCAAGGGTAAGGGTTAGGGTTAGGGTTTTGGTTTTGGTTAGTTTTAGGGTTAGGGTAAGTGTAAGGGTTTCGGGTTAAGTTTCGGGTCAGGGTTTGGGTGAGGGTGAGGTTGGGGGTCACCAGAACATGAGGAACTGCAGTAAAGGGTCGTGGCCTTAGGAACGTTGAGAACCACAGGCCGAAAGGAGATGAATGGTAGCAAATTTATCAGAGTGGCTTGCTTCTCAGCCCACATAATCATAACTAATATTGCCCACATTTAAAACTGCCATGATGGACAATGAGGGCTTTTACACAACTTTTTTTATTTTTTACTTTAAAAGCACGTGGTAAGATAAAAGAAGTTGTGGGTGTGGGCTTTTTGTTGAAATGCATTCATGTAGCTTTAACTCGGATGGAAGCAAAGAGGGTTTTTGTTTTGCTGTAGCTTTATTGATCGGGAATTTTAGGGATTCCAATCCATGGCAGGTGGTGAAGTGGAAGACAGGAGTTAGGGTTAGGGTCAGGGTTAGGTCCAGTGTTGGGGTTAGGGTTAGGGTTACGGTTTTTGTTAGGGTTAGGGATAGAGTTAGGGTTAGGGTTTGGATTGGGTTAGGGTTACGGTTAGGGTTATGGTTTCGGTTAGGGTTGCGTTAGGATTAGGATTAGGTTAACGGTTAGGGTTAGGGTTAGGGTAAGTGTTAGGGTAAGGGTTAGGGTTAGGTTTAGGTTTAGGTTCAAGTTCAGGGTTAGGGTTAGAGTTGGGTTAGGGTTAGGGTTGGGTTAGGGTTAGGGTTAGGGTTAGGGTTAGAATTAGGAATAGGTTTAGGGTTACGGTTAGGTTTAGGGTTGGGTTAGTGTTAGGGTAAGGGTAAGGGTAAGGGTAAGGTTTAGGGTTAGGATTAGGGATAGGGTTGGGTTAGTGTTAGTGTTAGTGTTAGGGTTAGGGTTAGAATTTTGGTTAGGGTTAGGGTTACACTTACGGTTACGGTTATAGTTACAGTTAGCGTTAGGGTTGTGTTAGGATTAGGATTAGGTTAACGGTTAGGGTTAGGGTAAGGGTTAGGGTAAGGTTTAGGTTTAGGTTTAGGTTTAGGTTTAGGTGTAGGTGTAGGTTTAGGTTTAGGTTTAGGTTTAGGGTTAGGGTTAGGGTTAGGGTTAGGGTTGGGTTAGGGTTAGGGTTAGGGTTGGGTTAGTGTTAGTGTTAGGGTAAGGGTAAGGTTTAGGGTTAGGATTAGGGATAGGGTTGGGTTAGTGTTAGTGTTAGTGTTAGTGTTTGGGTTAGTGTTAGTGTTAGTGTTAGAGTTTTGGTTAGGGTTAGGGTTACAGTTACGGTTACGGTTATAGTTACAGTTAGCGTTAGGGTTGTGTTAGGGTTAGTTTTTGGGTTAGGGTAACGTTTAGGGTAAGGTTTAGGTTTAGGTTTAGGGTTGGGGTTTGGTTAGGGTTAGGTTCAGTGTCAGGTTTAGGGTCCTGGTTAGGTTTAGGGTTATGGTTGGGTTAGGGTTATGGTTGGGTTAGGGTAGGATTGTGTTAGGTTTAGAGTTAATGTTAGGGTTAAGTTTAGGTTCAGTTTTAGGGTTGGGTTAGTGTTAGTGTAAGTATTAGGGTAAGGGTAAGGGTTACGGTTAGGGTTGGGTTAGTGTTAGGGTTAGTTTTAGAGTTTTTGTTAGGGTTAGGGTTACTGTTACAGTTAGGGTTAGGTTTGGGTTAGGGTTAGGGTTAGTGTAGCGCTTAGGGTTAGGGTTAGGGTAAGTTTAAGTGTAAGTGTACGTGTAAGTGTAAGTGTAAGGGTAAGGGTAAGGGTAAGGGTAAGGGTAAGGGTAAGGGTAAGGGTTAGGGTTAGGTTCAGTGTTATGGTTATGGTTAGGGTTAGAGTTACGGTTAGCTTTAGGTTTAGGGTTGGGTTAGGGTTAGGGTTAAAATAAGGGTAAAAGTTAGGGTTGGGTTAGGGTTAGGGTTAGGGTTTTGGTTACGGTTATGGTTACGGTTACAGTTAGGGTTGGCTTAGGGTAAGGGTTTAGGGTAACGGTTAGGGTTAGGGTTAGGTTCAGTGTTAGTGTTATGTTTATTTTTATATTTATGTTTAGGGTTGGGTTAGGGTTAGGTTAGGGTTGGGTTAGGGTTAGGGTTAGGGTTTCGTTTAGGGTTAGTGTTAGTGTTGGATTAAGGTTAGGGTTAGGGTTAGGCTTTCATTAGGATTAGCGCTAGGATAATGGTTAAGGTTAGAGTTAGGGTTAGGATTAGGGTTGGGTTAGGCTTAGGCTTAGGGTTGTGTTAGGCTTAGGCTTAGTGTTAGTGTTAGGGAAAGTGTTAGTGTTAGGGTTGGGTGACGGTTAGTGTTAGGGTTTCAGTTAGGCTTAGTGTTAAGGTTACGGTTAGGGTTAGGGTTGGGTTAGGATTAGGGTTAGGGTTAGGGTTAGGGTTACGATTAGGGTTATAGTTGACTCTTTGTGTTTCGGTTAGGCTTCGGCTTCGGCTTTCATTTACGGTTAGGGTTAGGGTTAGGGTTTCGGTTAGGGTTAGGGTTAGGGTTTCGGTCAGGTCTAGGGTTAGGGATAGGGTTAGAGTTGGGTTATGGTTATGGTAACGGTTAGGGTTACGGTAGGTTAAGGGTAAGGGTAAGTGTTAGGGTTAGGGTTAGGGTTAGGGTAGGGTTAGGGTTAGGGTTAGGGTTATGGTTAGGGTTAGGGTTAGGGTTAGGGTTAGGGTTAGGGTTAGGATTGGGTTAGGGTTATGGTTAGGGTTAGGACTAGGATTAGGGTTAGGGTTAGGATTAGGATTAGGATTTCGGTTAGTGTTAGTGTTAGGGCTAGGCTTAGGGATAGGGATAGGGATAGGGATAGAGATAGGGATAGGGATAGGGATAGGGTTAGGTTTAGGGTTTGGGTTAGGGTTGGGTTAGGATTAGGATTAGGATTAGGATTAGGGTTAGGGTTAGGGTAACGGTTAGGGTTAGGGTTAGAGTTAGGGTTGGGTTAGGGTTAGGGTTAGAGTTGGAGTTAGGTTAGGGTTAGGGTTAGGGTTAGGGTTAGGGTTAGGGTTAGGGTTAAGGTTTCGGTTAAGGTTAGGGTAACGGTTAGGGTTAGGGTTGGGTTACGGTTCGTGTTCGGGTTCGTGTTCGGGTTGGGTTAGGGTTAGGGTTACAGTTAGGTTTAGGTTTAGGGATGGGTTAGTGTTAGTGTTAGTGTTAGGGTATGAGCAAGGGTAAGGGTTAGGGTTAGGGTTTTGGTTTTGGTTAGTTTTAGGGTTAGGGTAAGTGTAAGGGTTTCGGGTTATGTTTCGGGTCAGGGTTTGGGTGAGGGTGAGGTTGGGGGTCACCAGAACATGAGGAACTGCAGTAAAGGGTCGTGGCCTTAGGAACGTTGAGAACCACAGGCCGAAAGGAGATGAATGGTAGCAAATTTATCAGAGTGGCTTGCTTCTCAGCCCACATAATCATAACTAATATTGCCCACATTTAAAACTGCCATGATGGACAATGAGGGCTTTTACACAACTTTTTTTATTTTTTACTTTAAAAGCACGTGGTAAGATAAAAGAAGTTGTGGGTGTGGGCTTTTTGTTGAAATGCATTCATGTAGCTTTAACTCGGATGGAAGCAAAGAGGGTTTTTGTTTTGCTGTAGCTTTATTGATCGGGAATTTTAGGGATTCCAATCCATGGCAGGTGGTGAAGTGGAAGACAGGAGTTAGGGTTAGGGTTAGGGTTGGGTTAGGTTCAGGTTTAGGGTTAGGGTTAGGGTTAGGGTTTTGTTTAGGGTTAGGGTTAGGGTTAGGGTTAGGGTTAGGGATAGGGTTAGGGTTAGGGATAGGGATAGGGATAGGGATAGGGTTAGAGTTAGGGTTAATGTTGGGTTAGAATTAGGATTTGGGTCAGGGTAACGATTAGGGTTAGGGTTCGGTTAGGATTAGGGTTAAGGTTCAGAGTTAGGGTTAGGGTTAAGGTTTTGGTTAGGGTTAGGGTTGGGTGGTGGTTATGGTTAGGTTCAGAGTTAGGGAAAGGGTTTTGGTTAGGGTTAGGGTTGGGTTAGGGATAGGTTCAGAGTTTGGGTTAGGTTTAGGGTTAGGGTAACGGTGAGGGTTAGGGTTAGGGTTAGGGATAGGAACAGGGATAGGGATAGGGATAGGGATAGGGATAGGGATAGGGATAGGGATAGGGATAGGGTTAGGGATAGGGATAGGGTTAGGTATAGGTATAGGTATAGGTATAGGTATAGGTATAGGTATAGGTATAGGTATAGGTATAGGTATAGGTATAGGTATAGGTATAGGGTTAGGGTTAGGGATAGGGATAGGGATAGGGATAGGGTTAAGGTTAATGTTTAGGGTTGGGTTAGGATTAGTATTAGGATTAAGATTAGGGTTAGGGTTAGGGTTAGGGTAACGGTTAGGGTTAGTGTAAGGGTTAGGTTTGGGTTAGGGTTAGGGTTAGGGTTGGGTTAGTGTTAGTGTTAGGATTAGGGTTTCGGTTAGGGTTAGGGTTAGGGTTAGGGTTAGGGTTAGGGTTAGGGATAGGTATAGGTATAGGGATAGGGATAGGGTTAGGGTTAGGGTTAGGGTTAGGGTTAGGGTTGGGTTAGGATTACAATTAGGGTTTCGGTTAGGGTAACGGTTAGGGTTAGGTTAGGGTTAGGGTTAGGGTTAAGGTTTCCGTTAGGGTTAGAGTTAGGGTTTCGGTTAGGTTTAGGGATAGGGTTAGTGTTAGGGTTAGGATTGGGTTAGGGTTAGGGTTAGGGTTAGGGTGGGGTTAGGGTTAGGGTTAGGGTTAGGGTTAGGGTTACAGTTAGGATTAGAGTTTCGGTTATGGTTAGGGATAGGGATTGGGATTGGGATAGGGATAGGGATAGGGATAGGGATAGGGATAGGGATAGGGATAGGGATAGGGATAGGGATAGGGATAGTGTTAGGGTTAGCGTTAGCATTAGCGTTAGGGTTAGGGTAATGGTTGGATTAGTTTTAAGATTAGGGTTAGGGTTAGGGTTAGGGTTAGGGTTAGGGTTAGGGTAACGGTTCGGGTTCGGGTTCGGGTTAGTGTTATGGTTCGGATTAGGTTAGGGTTAGGGTTTCGGTTTCGGTTAGGGTTAGGGTTGGGTTAGGGTTAGGGTTAGGGTTAGATTTGGGTTAGGTTAGGGTTAGGATTAGGTTAGGGTTAGGGTTTCGGTTAGGGTTAGGGTTAGGGTTTCGTTCAGGTTTTGGGTTAGGGATAGGGTTAGGGTTGGGTTAGGGTTACGGTAACGGTTAGGGTTACGGTAGGTTAAGGGTAAGGGTAAGAGTTAGGGTTAGGGTTAGGGTTAGGGTTAGGGTTAGGGTTAGGGTAGGGTTAGGGTAGGGTTAGGGTTACGGTTAGGGTTAGGGTTAGGATTGGGTTATGGTTATGGTTAGGGTTAGGGTTAGGACTAGGATTAGGGTTAGGGTTAGGATTAGGATTAGGATTAGGATTAGGATTAGGATTTCGGTTAGTGTTAGTGTTAGGGCTAGGCTTAGGGATAGGGATAGGGATAGGGATAGGGATAGGGTTAGGGTTAGGGTTTGTGTTAGGGTTGGGTTAGGATTAGTATTAGGATTAGGGTTAGGGTTAGGGTAACGGTTAGGGTTAGGGTTAGAGTTAGGGTTGGGTTAGGGTTAGGGTTAGAGTTGGAGTTAGGTTAGGGTTAGGTTTAGGTTTAGGTTTAGGTTTAGGTTTAGGGTTAGGGTTAGGGTTAAGGTTTCGGTTAAGGTTAGGGTAACGGTTAGGGTTAGGGTTGGGTTACGGTTCGTGTTCGGGTTCGTGTTCGGGTTGGGTTAGGGTTAGGGTTACAGTTAGGTTTAGGTTTAGGGATGAGTTAGTGTTAGTGTTAGTGTTAGGGTATGAGCAAGGGTAAGGGTTAGGGTTAGGGTTTTGGTTTTGGTTAGTTTTAGGGTTAGGGTAAGTGTAAGGGTTTCGGGTTAAGTTTTGGGTCAGGGTTTGGGTGAGGGTGAGGTTGGGGGTCACCAGAACATGAGGAACTGCAGTAAAGGGTCGTGGCCTTAGGAACGTTGAGAACCACAGGCCGAAAGGAGATGAATGGTAGCAAATTTATCAGAGTGGCTTGCTTCTCAGCCCACATAATCATAACTAATATTGCCCACATTTAAAACTGCCATGATGGACAATGAGGGCTTTTACACAACTTTTTTTATTTTTTACTTTAAAAGCACGTGGTAAGATAAAAGAAGTTGTGGGTGTGGGCTTTTTGTTGAAATGCATTCATGTAGCTTTAACTCGGATGGAAGCAAAGAGGGTTTTTGTTTTGCTGTAGCTTTATTGATCGGGAATTTTAGGGATTCCAATCCATGGCAGGTGGTGAAGTGGAAGACAGGAGTTAGGGTTAGGGTGAGGGTTAGGTCCAGTGTTGGGGTTAGGGTTAGGGTTACGGTTTTTGTTAGGGTTAGGGATAGAGTTAGGGTTAGGGTTTGGATTGGGTTAGGGTTACGGTTAGGGTTAGGGTTTCAGTTAGGGTTGCGTTAGGATTAGGATTAGGTTAACGGTTAGGGTTAGGGTTAGGGTAAGGGTTAGGGTAAGGGTTAGGGTTAGGGTTAGAATTAGGAATAGGTTTAGGGTTACGGTTAGGTTTAGGGTTGGGTTAGTGTTAGGGTAAGGGTAAGGGTAAGGGTAAGGTTTAGGGTTAGGATTAGGGATAGGGTTGGGTTAGTGTTAGTGTTAGTGTTAGGGTTAGGGTTAGAATTTTGGTTAGGGTTAGGGTTACACTTACGGTTACGGTTATAGTTACAGTTAGCGTTAGGGTTGTGTTAGGATTAGGATTAGGTTAACGGTTAGGGTTAGGGTAAGGGTTAGGGTAAGGTTTAGGTTTAGGTTTAGGTTTAGGTTTAGGTTTAGGTGTAGGTGTAGGTGTAGGTGTAGGTTTAGGTTTAGGTTTAGGTTTAGGTTTAGGGTTAGGGTTAGGGTTAGGGTTGGGTTAGGGTTAGGGTTAGGGTTGGGTTAGTGTTAGTGTTAGGGTAAGGGTAAGGTTTAGGGTTAGGATTAGGGATAGGGTTGGGTTAGTGTTAGTGTTAGTGTTAGTGTTTGGGTTAGTGTTAGTGTTAGAGTTTTGGTTAGGGTTAGGGTTACAGTTACGGTTACGGTTATAGTTACAGTTAGCGTTAGGGTTGTGTTAGGGTTAGTTTTTGGGTAAGGGTAACGTTTAGGGTAAGGTTTAGGTTTAGGTTTAGGGTTAGGGTTTGGTTAGTGTTAGGTTCAGTGTCAGGTTTAGGGTCCTGGTTAGGTTTAGGGTTATGGTTGGGTTAGGGTTATGGTTGGGTTAGGGTAGGATTGTGTTAGGTTTAGAGTTAATGTTAGGGTTAAGTTTAGGTTCAGTTTTAGGGTTGGGTTAGTGTTAGTGTAAGTATTAGGGTAAGGGTAAGGGTTACGGTTAGGGTTGGGTTAGTGTTAGGGTTAGTTTTAGAGTTTTTGTTAGGGTTAGGGTTACTGTTACAGTTAGGGTTAGGTTTGGGTTAGGGTTAGGGTTAGTGTAGCGCTTAGGGTTAGGGTTAGGGTAAGTGTAAGTGTAAGTGTACGTGTAAGGGTAAGGGTAAGGGTAAGGGTAAGGGTAAGGGTAAGGGTTAGGGTTAGGTTCAGTGTTATGGTTATGGTTAGGGTTAGAGTTACGGTTAGCTTTAGGTTTAAGGTTGGGTTAGGGTTAGGGTTAAAATAAGGGTAAAAGTTAGGGTTGGGTTAGGGTTAGGGTTAGGGTTTTGGTTACGGTTATGGTTACGGTTACAGTTAGGGTTGGGTTAGGGTAAGGGTTTAGGGTAACGGTTAGGGTTAGGGTTAGGTTCAGTGTTAGTGTTATGTTTATTTTTATATTTATGTTTAGGGTTGGGTTAGGGTTAGGTTAGGGTTGGGTTAGGGTTAGGGTTAGGGTTTCGTTTAGGGTTAGTGTTAGTGTTGGATTA